>JAJOZX010000446.1:1410000-1437500 GCA_023014485.1 Bathynomus jamesi
ACTTATACTAAATATATCAGAAAAAGGTTCAATTTCAATATGTTATGGGTTAAGGTACAGTAAAAGGCATTTGATCAGGTTAGTGGGGCTCAAATTCTCAACTAAGAAAGGGACTTTTTTATTTTAGCTAAGAAAGGGGCAATAGCAAGAGTTTATTGTGTAATTAACCATTTTGTGATTTTTTTCAGGTATTTAGATAATAAAATATGTTTAATTATGAGGTATTGTAAGAATGAATAAAAATATAGCTGTATTAAGAAACAATCCAACAAAATTCGACTCTTTGCTTGGTGCATTAAAGGATGATCTAAGTGGCCAAGAGGGATGCATGCTGGCATCAGGAGACGTTTTGAAGCATTTTTTCTACCTCAGAAGAAAACAAATGCAAGGCTCTAATATTTCCAAAGAGGAAAATATTTTGAATGTTTTGAAAAAAGTTCAAACAATTTGGGAAAAGGCGGGCATTCCATCAAAGGATGTCGTAAGACATAAAACCCCACGAACCATGCTACTAAACTTGATAAAATTACATGAAACACATAAAGAGCAAAACACCTAAATGTTATGAAACCCAAAAACAAAATTACTTGGGTTAGTTGTTGTTTAGCCGATCAGCCCACCCTGATCCAGCAAGCCGGCGGCACGCAGGTAACTGATCGCCCTCTCCGGAGTGGACCAGAGGTTCAATGCATTAGTGATGATGTGTTGTGTTCGTTGTTGTGCTAGAGCGGTACAGTCTGTCATAATGTGTTTAATTGTTTGTGGTGTGTCCTGGCACAGGTGGCAGGTGTTGTCTGTGGAGTTGTCTAGTCTGTGTTTATATGTCCGTAAGTTGGGGTGATGTCCACATCGGAATCGTGCTAAGTTAACTCGATCCGATCTGCTCAGGCTGATCTCTGACCTGTTAATGGGTGGCGGCTTCGCACCTAGGATCGCATTCGGACCGAGTCGTGTCAGTGCTTTGTGGGTTAGGTGTGTGTGTGTGTGTTTTCTGTACTGTGTGATGTCTGTGTGTCGTGGTATGGAATGGAGTAATTGGTTATGTCTCTCTGGTGTTACCTTAATGGTGCGAAGTGTCGGTGCATGATTGTACATGTAGTGGCAAGGGTGTTGTGGGTTAGTTGTCGCTGCTGCCATGAATTGTGTTCCCCTCATGTCTAAATGTTTCCTAACTTTCAGTATTTTTGTTTCTGTGTGCAGGTGTTCTATTGGTGTTGTTTGAGTGCATCCTGTAATGATACGAAGTGCGTTGTTTTGTATTGTCTGTAAGGTGTTTATGTGTGTTTGAGATAATGGGTGCCCAGCATGGGCTAACATAGTCCATAACTGAGCGAATATATTGTTTGTATGTGAGTGATGTTGTTTCCTGCTGGTGTCCAAAGTTTGTGCCTGTTAGTACCCTAAGCGTGTTAAGTCTTGACGTACATTTGTTTTTAATGTCCTGAATGTGGTTTGCTAAAGATAATGATGTGTTGTATGCAAAGCTGGGCACTTGCGGTTTTTTTTTGCGGTACTGCGGTACTGCGGTACTACCGCACTACCAAACCGGTACCGCATAACGCAGTACCGCAAAGGATCGCTGAAAGTACAGCAGTACCGCTACCGCATTTTTTGCGGTACTGCGTTATGCGGTACGGTTTGGTAGTGCGGTAGTACCGCAGTACCGCAGTACCGCAAAAAAAACCGCAAGTGCCCAGCTTTGGAACTGTATGTGACCCCAAGTATTTGGCCTGTGAGTGTGTGGAATGTTGGTGTTGTTTAGTGTAAGCTGTGGAGTTATCTAGTGTTCTTTTGTATTGCTTGTAAGCAAGGTAATAGTTGATTTTGTGGGCGCTACTTTGAGTCTATTGTGTGTGAGCCAGTCTTGTATACTGTTTATGGATGTTTTTAGGTTATTTGTAGCGGTGTCGATGTTGTTGTGGGTGGATGTTAGAGTGATGTCATCTGCATATGATGATAAGGTAAGCTTGTTATCTATGGGTGTTGGAATGTCATGCATGTATAAGTTGAACAGTGTTGGTGAGAGAACAGATCCTTGAGGGACCCCGTTCGGAAAAAGCTTGTGTTTGGATGACTTGCCATTAAATGTGACATGTATCGTCCTGAATGATAGTTGCTCAACCATCTTTTAGTGTTATTGGGTATGTTTGTGTTGAGTATTTTGTTTATGAGAGGGAAGCGTGGGACAGTATCAAATGCTTTACTAATGTCTACTGTTGCTGCTGGTCGTCTGGAGTTGATGCCATCCATGATGTGCTGCGTGAATTAGTGAGTAATGTCGTGGTTGAGTGGTGAGGTCTGAATCCATGTTCAGTAGGCGATAGTGGTATGTGTGGGTTGGTGATTTGTAAGATGTCTTTCTGTTACTTTGGAAGGTGTGCATAGTAAAGTAATGGGTCTATAGGGAGCTGGTTCTATTGGATTTTTGTTTGGTTTGATTAGTGTAATAATTTTAACTTGTTTCCATATGTAAGGAATAATACTGTACAGTGTTGGTATGAATATGTGCTAATATTTGTGAGAGTTAGTATTCCCTGTGGGCCCAAGTGTTTAAGGTGTATGTTAGATATGTTGTCTGTCCAGTAGCCTTCGAATTCTTAATGTTTTTGATGTTTGTGGTCTGGTCTGTATTCAAGGGTGTAATGGTCGTGTCGAGTCTGTAGGTTTTCTTGTGTCTGGCTGTTTGTCTGTCTGCGTGTTTCTGTTTGTTGTCTCTGTTTAAGTGACTTATCTTTGCGTAGTGATTAACTAGAATGTTAGCTTGTTGTGTATATGTTGGGATATTATTTTGGCTGCGACAGATAGCCGCGTGTGAGGTGTGAATGCCGCTGTTAGAGTGGGTAATGCTGTTTATAGTCTTTTATAGCCTGGATGTAAATGTTTCTGTTTGTTTTTCTTTGAGTTTGTTGTTTATTTCCGTGTTGAGCTGTTGTACCTGCTGTTTTATGGTTTCTGTGTGTTATGTTTGAGGTTGTCACGTTGCCTTATGAGGTGGGCTATTTCTCTAGTGTAATTTGGGTTGTATTTCCTAATGTTGCTCTCAGGTATGTATTTGTTTGCATTTGTTAAAAAAAAAGTTGGGTAGAAATAACTACATATATTTCCAAATAAAATATAAACAAAATAAATATAGAATAAAAATAACAACCCTCGTTTCTAACCAACTAGTGAAGTTGGGTTTCCCTAATTAACAAAAAGTTTCTGAGACAAAGAAAACCGGAGATCTTTGTGAATCATCGAAAATTTTGACTGCTGAATCAAGGGCTAGTTTTTTCGTAAAAAAATTCTCGTAGTTCCCCAACTAACCGGGCAACTTAAAGTCAACCTTTAAACCTCAATATTAACCACTGCAATTAAACTAAAACCCTGTTTAACTAAAGAGGCCTACCAGAACTAGGTGTAAGTAATTTAATTAAAAAATAACTAAGGTAAGAGAAAAACTAGGTACCTAGAAGAAACTCGAACCGGGCTACAACTGCCCTAACTAAATAATTAAATGGCTGTTATAGCCCCTATTAAAACTTAAAGGCAATATAGCCCTAACTTAACTTGAGTAAAACCTTCAAAACCTTAAACCTTTAAAAACAAAAACTTAAGGGCAATACAGCCCTAGCCTAACTTAACCTGCAAAACCTAGGTCTGGGAAATAGCCCCTACAAATAAATAACCTAGCAGTGTGAAATATAACTTAAAACTTAACAAATAAAATTCAAATCTGGAAACTAAATGAAACTTATGGATTAGTTAGAAACAGAAAGGGTAACGTTCAACTGGCAACTTCATTTTTGGTAAGTCTAAATTAATTTTAATGAATTTAGCTTCACCATAGTTAGTAATCTGGCTGCTGACCAAATTTTAACCTGAAAACCACTGCAACCTACAGTGAAAAAGTCTGTAGCTATGTTGACAGTGTCTAAATAGGCCATTATTATTTCTATAATTACTGTGTCTATTTAAAGTAAACTTAACCTTAATATTCACCTAAATAAAAATAATCTCAATAAAAATAAATTTTCAATAAATTTTTCAATATGGCGCCCCCGGGTGGGCAGTCGAGAAGTTAGTTACCCTTTTTTGTTTTATTTCTGATACAATAGTTTTAAATCCAGTGAATTAAATTTTTTACATAATCTGAAAATTTAATTATAAATATCATTGATAATATCATTTATAATATTAAACCTAAAAAATGGCTAATGAAACTGAAGCCACTCCAAAAAAGTATGGAGAACATGGTTGGGAAGTGATGTGGAAGCACTTGAAACTAGTAAATTGGTAAAAAGGAGGGAGCAATCAGACCTCAGCTACTAAACTTTTAGCTACAATCAAAGAGAATTGGATGATTGGACTGAGGAACAAAAAAATTCATATGCTCGGCTTTTGTCCTCACAACTGGACAAGTTACAAAATTTAGATGAGGAAATCCTTAAATGTATGTTTGTTCCGAAGGCTTCTCAGAGGCTAAACAAGAAAAACTAGATGAAAAAAATAGTTATTACCATTGAAATAGATCAAATGATACAAGCATTAACAACTAAAAAAAAAAATAATGCCGAAGCCAAACCTAAACCAAGAATAAGTACTAAAATTCCTGAGCTTCAAATATTACCATTTGATGGAAATCCCTCTAAATTTCAAAACTTTAAGACCTCATTCAGAAACATTTATGATAACATAGGTCTTTCCGAAGAAGAGAAATTTGCCTACCTAAAACAACATTTGAGTGGAAACCCTGCCATTCAAATAAACTGCATGCAAGAAAGTAAAACATCTTATGAAGAAGCATGGCAGCAGTTGGAGGGCTGTTATGCAACACCAGGCCAAATTAAATTCTCCATAATAAAATCACTTTTAACCAAATCCAAATAACCAAAATTTTAAATCACTTCATGACTTTCAAGCAGATATGCACTCTACCATAAATTTAATGCAAACTCAAAAATTAGAATTAGAAGATATACTCTTGTATGTATATTATAATAAACTAAGTCAAGAAACTCAGGAATTTTTAAGAACTTGTGGTTTTAAACTCTATGACCACTTTGATAATTTAAAGAAGCATTGCTGAAGCTACCAAAACCTTAGCTAATGTTAATTTTGATCAACAAAGTGATTAACACCTTGATACCTAAACAAAAAAGAAACTTCTCTCCAGAACCAGCCAGAAAACCATGGTATTCTGGCCAAACTACAGCTGCTCTGGCAGTTTCACCCAAAGACAATCCTCAAGAAGAGCTCAACATACTGACCAGAGAGAACTTTACTGCAAATTGTGTAAGAAAAACTCTCACAGAATCTCAAAATGTGATTCTTTCCCTGAAAGTTGGGATAAACTGAAAAAACTTGCTAAATTAAATTATTGTACTAAATGTACCTCATCTAAACACCAAGCCAAAGAATGCCCCATTTCTTTCCAACCCTGTTCATTTTGTAGGTTTTCTAACCATTTATCCTTCCTTTGTACCAAACAAAAAGGAAAACCAGAGGAAGATAAGAAAACCAAAACCAGTACGGAAGTAGCTACCCAAAAAGAAAACTCAAAACAAGGGAAACAAGTTACTAACTTATTAAGTTTAAAAAACACTGATCAAGAAGTGCATTAATTCCTTCCATGCAGATGAGAATAAGAAACTCAGAAAAATCAATTAAATGCAGAGCACTTTTGGATAATTGTAGTCAAGCCAGCTACATTACCAAGGAACTTGTGAAAAAATTAAATCTTCCAACTAAACACTACGAGGAATCCATAACCATAACAGGATTTATAGCCAACAAGAAACAACCAAATTATGAAGTAGCTATAATTAAATTGGAGGATTCTAGAAACCCTGGAAACTACCAAGAAATAGAAGCCATCATAATTGATGATATTAATATTAAATATGAAGTTCCAGGGATTACTGAAACTTCAAACTTATTTAAAATCCTTAAATTATCAGCTTGCAGATCACTTTGAAGCTGATGAAGTGGCGACTTCATGTTAATTTTTGGGGCTGCAACCCACAAACTTTTTGCCCTCAGCACTCATCAGATTCATACTGCCTCTTGTTATAAATCTCCCTATGGAATACTTTTATTGGGTTTCCCTTCAGATTACTACCCTGAAAAAGAAAAAGAACCAATAAGAGATCAGATCAGCTTCTGTATTACCAACCCTCTACTTACTAGTACAACTTCTAATGAAGATCTAGAAAAAATTGAACACCAGATTGCACAATTTAGCAAACTAGAAAACTTGGGTATTTCTGGGGATGAACCATTTTCAAACAAAGAAAAAGATCTGATTGCAAACTTCGAAAAGGAAGTTAAAATAGAAGATGAAAGATTGTCTGTTAAGGTACCATGGAATGACCAAAAAGATAAAATTTCACCAAACTTTAACTATGCTATTAGCAGGTTAAAGTCCACTTGCAAAAAATTAAAAAAAGATAACTTAATGCAACCTTATTCAGACATCCTTGAACAACAATTCCAGGAAGGAATAATAGAAGAAGTAGCCCTAACAGAAACTTAAAACAAGCAGGAAATTTTTTACCTCATTTTCCAGTAGTTCGCCCTGGAGTACAAACAACTAAAGTTAGGATTGTAGTAGATCCCTCGGGTAAAAGCAAACCAGAAGAAATAACAGTAAATGATGCTACTGAGGACTGCCCTTCACTCCTACCTCATTTAGCAAAATTGTGCATTAAATTAAGGCATGGTAAATATTTGATGATTGGAGACATTCAAAAAGCATATTTACAACTTAAATATCAAACAGAATTTGACTGCAATGCCCACAAAATTCTGTGGTTAAAAGATACCCAATTGGCTCCAAATGACGACAACCTGATCTGCTATAAATATAAAGAGTTACCTTTGGCAACAAAAGCAGTCCATTTTTACTACAACAATCTCTCCAACACATTTTTAATGAACAACAAAACCAAGTGGCAGACTACCTAGCTAACCGCTTTTACATGGACAATGCTTTAATTAATGCCAACAATCTCTCAGAACTCAAAGACCTTTACAATTATAGTGTAAACACCTTAATTGAATATAATTTGAAGCTATATGAATGGGCCTCCAATCACTCAGAACTTCAAGGACTATTTGAAAAACATGACATAGCCTCCTCAGAAGATAAAGAAAATGTAAAACTATTAGGATATGGTTGGAACACAAATGCTGATACACTCCATCTAAAAACTGTAAACTTGAACTCAGAAGCCAAAACTAAAAGAGAAATACTAAGTTCTGTGCAATCATTGTTTGATCCAATTGGATTTGTTGCACCCTTAGTGTTTAAATTAAAACTCTTCATGCAGAAAGTAGCAGCTACCAAAAAAGATTGGGATGAATATCTAGAACCTGAAATGCTGCGTGAATGGAAAAAACTTTGTAAAGAAATAAACAAAGTGGAATTTCTGAATTTTCCTAGACAAGCTTTTGAAAATCCCAAACCTCTCATGGAAAATCTTCAACTCCACATCTTTTGTGATGCCAGCCAAGAAGGTTATGCAGTAAGTTGCTATCTAGTTGGAAATGGAAAATCCGAACTAATTTACGCTAAATCAAGAGTCAACCCCAAATCAAAAAATTGGACCATTTGTAACTTGGAATTAATGGCAATCTGCCTAGGAACCAAAGTCCTAGAATACCTTAAAGAAACCTACCTAGAAGAAAACTCAGAAAACCAAAAGTTCTTCAAAACAATAATTTGGACAGACTCACAGGTGGCTTTAAATTGGATTGCTCAAAAATCTCTAAAAATGAAATCCATCTTTGTAAAAAACAGAGTGAAAGACATTCAGGAAGCAACAAGAAACTTAAACCATCACCTGGAATTCAGACATGTAGCAGGAGAAGACAACCCAGCAGACCTACTCACCAGACAATATCTTTCAAGAAATTTCAAAAACTTCTTCCCTTTTACCAACATGGTCCCACATTTTTGAGAAATGAAATTGAATGGCCAACCAACTTAATTTTTAACCCCACCAAGAAACCTTACAGACAACAATAAATGTGTCTCAAACAACTTGTAAAGAAATAAATGAAAAAACTCCCTTGTTAAACATGGAAAATTCTCTAACAGGAAAAAACTGGTCAGAATCACTGCCTATGTTCTACGGTTCATAGAAAACTTAAAGTACTTCCGCACTCACAAATATAACCCCAAATGTAACCTAACAATGGAAGAACAAATTGCTGTTTTGGAGAAAAATCATACAGCTTACAAAACTAAGGCCACAAATTACTGGCTAAAATTAGTCCAGCAACAACATTTCTCAAAAGAAAAAGAAATAATCAACAAACTAAATAAAGGAGAAAAAGTTGAGGACCTAACAAAGCTGCAAAAGAATCTAAAACTCTTCATTGACAAAGAAGGGTTAGTCAGAACAATGGGGAGATATAAATATGCAACCAACCTTAACTATTCTGCTAGGTATCCTGTACTACTGCCTGAAAATTCTCATTTAACAACGTTAATCGTAACTGAATGTCATGCAAAAGCCAGTCATGCAACCTTAGCTACCACATGCAATTTCCTCAGACAGGAATTCTGGATCCCCAAAATAAGGCAAGTAGTTAAAAAGGTTCTGAAACAATGTCTGTTTTGCCAAAAATACTTTGCCATGGCTTATGAAGTGCCTACTACTGGACCATTAGTAACGGAACGTTTAAGCTATGAAAAACCCTTTGAAAAAACTGCCCTTGACTATGCTGGTCCAATTTCTGTCCAGGATGAGAATAACCAATTCATGAAAGTCTACTTATTATTGTTCACTTGCTGCGCCACCAGATTCACCAGCCTTCACATCTGCACTGACCTTTCTGCTAAAACCTTTTTAAGAGAACTCTACCATTTGTCCTTAAACTACTCCCTTCCAAAGGTTTTGATTTCAGACAATCAATCCACCTTCAAAAGATCTGAAGATTACCTTAAACATTGGTTCCAAAATGTTCTTGTGTCTCAGTACCTCTCTGATCATGGTATCCAGTGGAAATTTACAGCAGCCTATTCACCCAGAACCTTAGGAATAGCTGAAAGAATGGTGGGTTTAGTCAAAAGAGCCCTCTATACCTCCCTAAAAGGAAGAAAAATCCCTTTAACTGAACTAAAAACAATTGTTCTTGAAATAATGAATACAATTAATTCAAGACCACTCACTTATGTTAACTCAAATGGAGATCCCTCCTCTGACCTACTAACTCCTTTCAAGTTGCTTTTTGGGTATGACAATAACAAATTCAACTTTTTAACCACTAATGATACCCAAGAAGCTGTTAATGAAGGTGATCAGGTGGACTCTGATTATATGACAGCAAAAGAGAACAGGGGAACAACTGATGCGATTTTTGCACTGAGGCAGTTGATGGAGAAACACCGGGAGCGACAAAAGGGACTGCACATGGTTTTCATCGACCTAGAGAAAGCATATGATAGAGTGCCACGCCAGGAGGTTTGGAGGTGTATGAGAGAGAAAGGTGTGCCGGAGAAGTACGTTAGGTTGGTGCAAAGTATGTATGAAGGAGCAAGGACCCAGGTTAGGAGTAGTGTAGGTGTAACGGAATGGTTCCCCGTGAGGGTTGGTCTACATCAGGGATCTTCTTTGAGCCCGTACCTTTTTGTTTGATTATGGATGTGTTGGCCCAGGGGATAAAAGATCAATCCCTTGGTGTATGCTCTTTGCAGACGATATTGTTCTGTGCAGCAACAGGAGAGAAGTAGTAGAAAGAAAATTGGAGGAATGGAGGAGGGCTTTTGAAGAGAGAGGGTTGAAAATCAGCAGAAAGAAAATGGAGTACCTGAGGTTCTACGAAAATCAAGACTCAGAAATTAGTTTAGAGGGAGCGAGGTTAAAGAGAGTAAGTAAGTTTACGTACTTGGGATCGACAGTGGCTGAGGACGGTGAGCTGGACACAGAAATAACACAGAGTGCAATCTGGTTGGAAAAATTGGAAGAAAGTTTCAGGGGTGTTGTGTGACCGAAGAATAGGCGCAAGGGTTAAGGGAAAAGTGTATAAGACTGTGGTAAGACCGGCTATGATGTATGGGGCTGAGTCTTGGGCTATAAAGAAAGATCATGAGAAAAGACTAGATGTAACGGAGATGAGAATGCTGAGATGGATGTGCGGAGTGACAAGGTTGGATAGAGTAAGGAATGAAAGGATAAGGGGCACAACAAAGGTTGGCGAAATCTCGAGGAAGATACAAGAAAGTAGACTGAAATGGTATGGACATGTGATGAGAGGGGATGAAGATTATGTGGGTAAGAGAACGATGAATATGGAGGTGCATGGCAGGAGAAAGAGAGGCAGACCGAAGCGAAGGTGGATGGAGAAGGTGAGGGACGATTTGAGGGAGAAGGGTTTGTCGGAGGAAGAAGCCCAGGACCGGGCTGTGTGGAGGAGGCTGGTCAGAAACGAAACGCCGACCCCGCATAGAGGCGGGAACGGGCGAAGAGAAAGAAGAAGAAGAAGAGAACAAAGAAAGAAAGAAAATACTGGATTACTTTCATAAGGGAGTTAAACAATCTAAAGAAATCAAAGAAAGATGGCGATATGAATATTTGAGTAGTTTGAGAGAAAAAGAAATACCAACAACACAAACAACCAGTAAGTAAAGAACCTAAAGTAGGAGAACTGGTCTCTTAGATGAAAATTCTATGAATCCCAAATACTTCTGGAAGATTGCTGTAATTGAAACATTACACCCAGATGAAGATGGCATAATCAAGCATGTAACTGTAAAAACACCCAATGGTCACCTCTCCAGAAGACACATATATCGATTATACCCACTTGAAATAACTGATAAACCGAATATTGACCTAAAAGAACTTGAAAATTCCTCCATTGAATCAGGAACTGTAGATTATCCTGACACTACTACTGCCGCTACTCAACCCCGACCACAAAGACAAGCTGCAGTTAGATTTCGGGAAGAACTGCAAAGAAAAATACAGAGTGGATCTTTGTGAAGACCACAAATTAAAAATTTTAAATAATTGTAAATAGCTATAACTTAGGACTAACGTTCTACAGAAAAGACGCTTTCATTTTCATATTTCACCTAAAAGGAACTTTTCTGTAGAGCATGTCATTTTCATTCATCTTCATGGTGGTGGGCAAAAAAAAGAAAAAAGAAAAAGAAAAAAAATTTCCAAGAATATAATTCTGTGTAAATTTTTTCCCCTTGTGGGGAATGTTAAAAAAAAAGTTGGGTAGAAATAACCACATATATTTCCAAATAAAATATAAACAAAATAAATATAGAATAAAAATAACAACCCTCGTTTCTAACCAACTAGTGAAGTTGGGTTTTTTCCCTAATTAACAAAAGGTTTCTGAGACAAAGAAAAACGGAGATCTTTGTGAATCATCGAAAATTTTGACTGCTGAATCAAGTGGGCTAGTTTTTTCGTAAAAAAAAAAATTCTTGTAGTTCCCCAACTAACAGGGCAACTTAAAGTCAACCTTTAAACCTCAATATTAACCACTGCAATTAAACTAAAACCCTGTTTAACTAAATAGTGGCCTACCAGAACTAGGTGTAAGTAATTTAATTAAAATACATAACTAAGGTAAGAGATTAAAACTAGGTACCTAGAAGAAACTCGAACCGGGCTACAACAGCCCTAACTAAATAATTAAATGGCTGTTATAGCCCCTATTAAAACTTAAAGGCAATATAACCCTAACTTAACTTGAGTAAAAACCTTCAAAACCTTAAACCTTTAAAAACAAAAACTTAAGGGCAATACAGCCCTAGTCTAACTTAAGCTGCAAAACCTAGGTCTGGGAAATAGCCCCTATAAATAAATAACTTAGCAGTGTGCCAAATAGTAACTTAAAACTTAACAAATAAAATTCAAATCTGGAAACTAAATGAAACTTATGGATTAGTTAGAAACAGAAAGGGTAACGTTCAACTGGCAACTTCATTTTAGGTAAGTCTAAATTAATTTTAATGAATTTAGTTTGACCATAGTTAGTAATCTGGCTGCCGACCAAATTTTAATCTTAAAACCACTGCAGCCTACAGTTAAAAAGTCTGTAGCTATGTTGACAGTGTCTAAATGGGCCATTATTATTTCTATAATTACTGTGTCTATTTAAAGTAAACTTAGCCTTAATATTGCACCTAAATAAAAATAATCTCAATAAAAATAATTTTTCAATAAATTTTTTGATAGCATTATTGATGAGCTGATTAAATGTCTTGAGTGTTGTATTGATGTTTATGATGGGTGTGTTGTTTAATGTGGTGAATTGTTCCTCAGTCCGTATTTTGAACTGTTCCCAATCAGCTTTCTTGTAATTTCTGTCAGTGTGCCTAAGGCTGTTGGGTTAGTTGAATGGTCTGTTTGATATTTCTACACAAAACGCATTTCATGAGATAAGAACGGATTCCCTAAGAACTCAGGAACAAATTAAAGATGACATAAATTTCCTAGAAGACCAAAGAGGGGAGAGGAAGATGTATCTTAGCCCTTTAGATAAAGCTTATGTGTCAAAAGTGCAAAGGAAAGAAGTATGATTCGATGAAGAAAGAAAGCGACAAATGAAAGAAGCTGAACGAAAAGCATTGGAAAAGAGATCAAGCAATCTTCACCACAGATAATTCTTCGGGTGAAGAATATTCTCCAGAACCCCAGCCAAGCCCATCAAAACCAAGACCAAGTAGTTTGCTTCAATCAACACTAGTATCAAACACAGCAGATCGTCTTGGACTCTCCATAAGGCAACGTACAGTTTTTGCATCAGTTGTGGCCACAGAGTGTGGCAAAAACATAGAAGAAATGAGCATATCCAAAACTACTTCAGCTCGAGCAGCGACAATATCAAGACAAAGAACGTGGCAGAACATCCATGGTGACTTCGTTCCTCCCCAGTATGTTCTGATCTATTGCGATAGCAAAATGATCTGTAATTTATCAGGTGGAAAGGAGGAAAGATTGGCAATACTAGAACTGGGGAAAATGATTTTGAGAAATTACCCTCCGTAGCAAAAATCAAAGACAGTACCGGATCAGCTGAAGCAACAAGCGTGTTTGAAACCATCTCAGAATGGAAGCTAGAAGACAATGTGTATGGGCTAGTATTTGATACAACTGCCTCAAACACCGGATGCAATAAAGGTGGGTGCATGCGAAAATGTGGAAGAACTTCTTGAAAAAAAATTACTGTAGATAGTGTGAAAAAAATATATAGGGCTATGGATTGATTGCCTGATACCCTCATCCGTTGGAAATTTCCAGCAGACTTCAGTGGAGAGTTATCGACAAAAGCCCTATGTTTTTTCGTTAGGGAGTTATGTATGTGTAGGTCTTTAAAGACCTCTTTATGTTTAATTGTCTACGGTAATTCTAGCCTTAGGATTTTAGATGCCTATATGTGAATGAAAGAAAGTGTCCCACCTTATTTTCGCTGGGTCTTAGTTTGCTTCGATGTAGGGCGTGACGGTCTTCTTCGATGTAGGGCCGTTACGATGGAGCCTACACTGCGAGTTGACTCTTTGTAACTAATATAGGCAGTCACTAATTAAACCCCTGGAGGAATAGGCCTATCCTTTTTATAGTTACTAGGTTTTATTTTATAAGGAACTCACTCAAAACTTTAGGGAAGACAAAAGCACATGTTCCCTGCTTAAAGCACTCGCTGTAACATAAAGAGCTCCGAGCCAGCGCCGCTATAATATATCTTCGTATTTTAGTATAAATTGCTGATTTGGCAAAGGTTTTTGACTCCTTCTCTCTTGTAATTTACATGAGTTAACAATGGAAAATTTTGAACACGAGATCATAATTTGGTTTCTGTTGTTATGCAGGCCCGACGCCTACATACGGGTTCTAGGTATGTATGGCAATCATTTCATTCCCATTCGGCTATGTCGCCAATCCCGAGGCAATTTTGTATAGATATTTAATTCAATTAATTAATAATTTATATTTAATTATGAAATAAAGGTATCACATATGATGCCATGTTGTAAGCGCGTTTAGTTTTTCCATAGATGGCATTCCGTCATCATATTTCTGAGAGGATTTTGGCTACTGTCTACATCAGAATATTTGGCAAAACTAATTCACCTGAAAATGAATCCTTCAAGAACTTTAGAGAAAGTGTTTGGAAAAATATTGACACTAAACTACCTCACAGACACCTTGAATTAAAAGATAGGTATTTAAGAGATATGAGAGAATCCAGCATCAGTTTCATGAATGATATTCTTAACCAAAAGAGTTCCCTTCCTCGCGATGACTATAGAGAATTGGCAGAGACAATTCTCCTCATTCTCTCAGCAAGCTGGCTACGATGATGTCACTTTTCAAAAACTTGAAAGATTTTGTCAGTTTACATCCCTTTTTTTATGGAAAATATTGGTTGTCCTGTACTAAATCATCCGACGCTACTGTAAATGATCTTAGATTCTACAATGAATTGATAGAATACAAAAAAATAGAGAGTGAAGTTACCGAATCTGCCCTAGCCATTTTTCGAGGTTATTAATGGTACTTGACTGAAGAGCTCGTCCCCATGGCTTTGTTTGGCTCTGTTAATAATGAAGGAAAGGTTAAGATGGCCAAAGAATTAACAAAATATGTTCCTCCTCAAGAGTTCACACCAGGTCAGCCTATCTTCCCTATTCTGAAGCAGGGTGTCAGACTTCATCGCCTCATAGGTCCAAGATCTTGGTACCTATTCAGACTTCTCAACTCATCCAGGGAATGGATTAAAAAACCCATATCATTATGGGAAGAAGATGACGATTTTAAAAGAATGAGGGGCCTTATTTCGTCTGCCAAAGTAGTAAATGACACGGCAGAGCGTGGCGTCAAGCTCATGCAAGATTTTCATGGGTATTGTAAGGATGAAAGTGAGTTTCAACAACTTTTGCAGGTCGTTGAACAAAATAGACATGCAATCCCAAACATGACGAAGAAAAATTTGGTCACTGCTCTGAAGTTAAAATGTAACTAAGATTATTTGTTTTTGTTTTTTATTTTAAGCTTTGTTTCAAGCGAATAAAAGTTTGTTCATTGCTTTAAGTGAAAAAGGTTCCTAAGATTACTTTTTTTTGTTTTAACCTTTATTTTCTTATGTTATTGGTAAAGATCTTTTTTGTGTTATTTTTGAGAAATAAATAAACAAAAACGATGGGGCTTTGTTAACATTGTCAAAAACTTAAAGTATTTTAATTTATATAATTTTAACCTAATGTTAACCAAGTTTTTCCCACTTCGATTCGATAAGATGAATAAAGTTCTTACTCGTCTTATCCTTTCGAGGTCCATCGCCGGAGAGCTGCATTGGGATGATGCTCTAAGCGGGGCGGTAACATCCTACTACTGTTTCTTGTACCTTAAAGAATAAAGCTTCGAATTACTTTTCTTTTGATATCAAATATGTTGATATTTGACAAAAATCTTGTTCATTTAGGTTGATTACAATACAAAAAATGGGTATTTCTAGCATTTACAGGGGGACTCATTTTCGGGGGTGGGTCGCGGGCCCCAAAATTATTAAATTTAATCTTTTTTTGATATATTTAGTAAAAGTGAACCATTTCCAACAGGAAAAAAGGTATGTTCAATGGATCTGATAAAAAAGGTCATAAGTGGGACACCCTAACTCTCATGGAGTTTTTTGGATTGCTACTACAATATGCCGTCTACCTATGATTCGGCGGTCTACCTTTTAATTATAGCTTCTTATCTTTTTTACTAATTGCTTGTTTACATCCCAATGTCAATCGCCCTTGACGATTGATTAGGTTTAGTCATGATATTTTCGTTAGTCTTAATGAAAATATCATGACTAAACCTAACCAATCGTAGGTAGACCACATAATATAGTAGCACCGTTTTTTGAAAGAAAGTTTCTCCCCGAAATTCTCGCCCCTGACTTTCATTGGCATCATTATGTTGGTAATATTTTTGTTTTACTTCTGTTGGACAGCGATCATAATAATATACTTGATAGGTTGAATAAGGATTTGCCCTCCATTAAATTTACCGTCGAAATGGAACGCATTTCAGCTATTTCGTTTTTAGACGTACAAATTATTAGAATTCCGAATGATGAACCTGCTTTTAAAATTTTCAGAAAAACTACCCATTCTAATGGGCATATCCATTGGTTTTCGTCCCATTAGTTTTTCTACTAAAAGAGGTATTGTCATGGTATGTTCCTGAGAGCCGTTAGGATTTGTAGCCCTACTATTTGGACTCTGAGTTTTGCTATATTAAGGATTCTTTTATAAAAGTGGGATATCCTCCTACTTTTATTGATAAGGCCTCCAAGAAGTTCTATAACAATACTATCAAGGAAAAGAACTTCCTAGACTTTTGGGGCGCTCTGGTAATCCAATTTTTGGTTGTGAAAGTCTGTTTTGGGAATAATTTACCCCGTACGAGTTGCCTGAGGCATGACGATTTTTATTAAATATTCCTTTTAATTCTGATTCTCATTTTTAGTTTTTGTTCATCGCATGAATGATAACGAAAGTTTCTCTCGAAAGCTTCGCGGGTTTTTGTGTTTTATTATTTTAGATTTCGGGGATTTTAATCGTTTTAATTTTTTTAAGTTATTGTTTTTAATGGTTCTAGAACAATTTGCCGCTGGAAAAATTTCAGCTGACTTTATCTCTAAGTGATAATTTTGCGTCAGTTATATTTTCTCCGGACAAATTTCTGCAACACATATTTCCACAAGAATATTTTTCGAAACAGTTCTGCGGACATTTTTCTGCATTTTATATATACTTTGTAAAATCAATAGTATTGTTTTAATTTATTTTTGTAATATATGTACTTAACATAGACTACTTAAAATACGACTACCAAAACACTTAAATATACAGGGTGTTCGAAAAGTCCCGTCACCCCCTACAAAATTTACATATTGTAATACCAATTTTATTTTTGTGATTAATTGAATTTATATGTAATTCATTGACATTTGGTTTTTCTCTTCCAGGTATTAGAGTTGTGTGAACAATGGCAGACCAGTCCACTTACACTCTGGAGGAAAGGATAGTGATGATCACATGGGCAAAGGTCACATACTGGCAAAACGAGGCATGATATCCAGAATGATTTCAACACAAGATTTCACCACCAAACCAGACGGTATTACGCTGGGAGAAAAAGCTGTTTGAAACTGGCTCCATCAAGGACAGACCACGGTCGGAAAGACCAACAACGCGATCAGAACAATGTGAAGGTGTGATTGCATCGGTGGCTCGTTCACCGAAAAAAATCACTTCGGAAGAACAAGAACTTGCAGTCCCCATGTCCACAATGAGAGAGCACATGACAAAAGACCTCGGCATGAAACCATACCGCCCGTCATGATGAAAATGATGGTGCACACAGATATTCTTGATTAGTAACTGTATTTACTGTAATTAAAGTAATTGTTGCTAATGACTTGTTTCTTAAATTACACCTTCCACATATAAATACAATTAATCACACAAAAATAAAATTGGTATTACAATTTGTACATTTTTGAACACCCTGTAGACTAAAATTATTTCACTGTAGTATAGTTGAAGAAAAAGTGTGTGTATATATGTAGTGGTTAACGTCGCTGACTACGAATCCATCGGCCCCGGGATTGAAACCCGGTGACGGCAGGCAGTGCGTAGCAAAACCCAGCTGTTCATCCTTCCACACAACAAAGAAATTGGTTGGTAGATAAATGGGTTCCCTGGGTAGCCTAATGTTAAGACGCTGTGATGCTGGTGGGCCGTGGTTCGAATTTCACGTTAAAATGTAGGTCTAAAGTGGAGTGACGAGCTTGACCTTCGTCAGAATAAACAATTCGGGCGGAAGCAAAACCAAGGTTAATCAAAGTTATCATTTTTATGTAGTATTCAAAATATATGCAACCTATAAACCTAACCTAACAGCGATATTGCCTACTGAACCTGACGACGGACATATTTCAGGTTCACAGTTAAGTTTTCAGGGAAGCACAATGTCTGGCTGAAATTTGCCCCGGTGGGTAACTGTCAAGTAGCAAAATGTCCGAAAAAAATTGATTGCGGCAACTTTTCCGAGCATGGTTTTTAATATATATCTTCCCTTTTGTTTCAGCTACCACTGCAAAGAAAACGTGGTAGATCTTCGTGGGTCGTGCAGTCGGATTGTTGGCTCTGCAAAATTGGGGGTTTATTAATAAATAGAAAATTATAAAATCCATAATACTTAATTGGAAAACATAAATTAGGTTTAATAGATAGATTATAAAATTAGGAAATATGCCCCGGATGAATTTAGATGACTACGTGACTTTTGGCACAAAAACAGCCAGACAAGTCTAAACATGTTTATAAGTGTAATGGGACGAATGAAGGTTCCACAAATAAGGAACAAGTATGGCGGTCAGGTGATGGCCACCTTCCGTTTCGTAGAATCCTGTATTTATAAACAGTTTTAGTTGATAAATATCATTTGATATATATAATTAAATAATTTAATCGCATTAAATAGACCAAATAAGTTTGTAACGAATATAAAATAGGTTGAAAATTATAAAAAAGCTCTTAAAATAATATGCTTATAATGTAGATGTTTCTAAGTTTTAAGTTCCTCGAAAAATAGACGAAAAATTGTCCAGCGCAGCGCAAGATGTACAACAAAATTCTCGGCTGGAGGGAAGAAGCAAGAACTGGAGAAGAGAATCGAAAAGAGAATTTTGAATCGAGAGGTGGAGTCGAGAGTAGGCAAAGAGAAAGAAAGCTGTGACCGTCCATCCGCGAAAATTTGATAGGAGGTAGTCAAAGGACGATAAGTGGAGTGTATGAATCCCACCATCCCACCATTTAAACATAAAGTTCAATTTAAACATTATACGATCGTTATAATTTCTTTTTATAATTTTTTCCTTACCATTGAATATTTAACATTTGTGACTCCAGTGAATAATATATATATATATATATATTTTTTTTTTTTCCAGTGATAACTTGTGTGAGGACTAAGTAGGCTTTCGATGAGGAGCTAACACAATAGATGGGATAAGTTATAGTTACATTAGTAGTACCGTATTTTACGCCTCATAAGACGCCACTTTTTTCCTGAAAAACGTCTCCAAAAATCACTTCAGGCTCATATGTTATTGTTTTGTTTAATGTTTTTTTAATAAAGTTATGGGAATATATTTTTTGTCAGGCTGATAAATCTTCGAAATATTTTTTTCCTAAATATTCTTTGCTAAATATAGGGTGCGTTTTACCACTTGTAGGGTCTTATGAGGCGTAAAATACGGTAATTGGCAAATAGAAAAGTGGTAGGCAAAAGCTAAAAGAGGGCAGCGCGTAACATCCTGTGAAACCGAGGCCTACTCTCGTATGAAATAGGCTTGCCGCTATGCTGATAGGCCAAACCAACTAAAAAAGAGTTCGCTAACACTACCCATTTTTGAAATTATAGAACACTCGCATAAAGTCTTCATCATTTCGCAGAAACGCGAGATCAATAGCTATGGAACGATTCGGCGCAACCCTTCAGGCGCATCAATGGGACGGAACTTCTCAGTGGATCTACGGTATCCAAAGTTCTGAAAAACACTTGGTACCTCAAGATCTAAGTGGCTTTCTTGAAGTACATGCAGCATTGTCCAATGGTTGGGAAGTCTTCGTAGTCACACTACTAGCTCCGAAGATGCCCTTTCTCCTTGGACCTCCCACGTGAACGAATACCTTCAAGGAAACGATGAGGTGCTGGATGATCCAAAAATTCCTCTGCACACACATTTTGTAGATTCTCAGGGTCCAAAGCTGAGTTCTCCTTGCCTTCAAATTCTAGTGAAGCAGTTTATAGAAAACGAAAGGCGACCGAACTAAAAAATGTAATTATTGTTCAATCAGATATTGATGACGCAATGCTCTCCTTTATCCAACAGCGGAAGCAAATTTGTCCGATGACAAGGAGGAAAATAACCCGGATTTATATTTTCTTAAGGGACTTCTGCCTCACATTAAGTTAGTGGTTCCCAACGTGGGCGCCACCGTCCCCCAGTGGGCGTTTGAGAATCTTAGGAGGTCGCTAGGAAACTGTAAAATTGTTACCTTCTATTAATAAATCACCTATCACTTATCCTGTTATATTATTATCTTTATGAGGGGGCACCAGCAAATATTGATGGACATAAGGGGGCGTTGCCCTAAAAAAGGTTGGGAACCACTGCAATCATTTGAGGATACTCTTCAACCTGATCGATGAGCAAGAAGAAGAAGCACTTGTTTCGCCAACCCCAACCTACGTCAACTCGCACCCTTTCTCATGAGGAGCCACTCGTATCGCCGACTCCTACTTTCCTAGGGATGGTCCACTTCGGCTTCCATTTCTCACGTTAGAGAGAACTTACTCTCAACCTACTTTTCCAGCTTTCACGTTTTGTAATTATCTCATGCGAAATTAAAATTATAATAAAAGTTTACATGTGACGTTATTTCGTATCATCGTTAAGCATTCTAACTTCAAAATTAGTAGACGTTTTGAGGTTGGAAGGATGGCTTTTCAGTAGTTGGTGTCCTTTTTCCTGATATCTTCTTTGACCATGGCAAATAGGTTGTCAAAGCTGACTTAACATCCAGGTATAATTATGGAATATTTCATCGTCTACCTGAGATCATGATATAGTATTATCGTAACTCCAGTGATGTCATGTTGACAGGTCTCTTCTTTCGTCTTGCTTCGTACTGATGGTACCAGTTATAAGACACTACAACTTCAACATCGTCTTCGCTAAGTGTTACCATTTTAAAGAGACAATATAGATTCCAGGAGACTTTAACCTACTTTAGATGACAGATGAAAAATGACTGTTAACCCATGGGTTAGAGTTGAACAGAAAGAAAATGAGAATGTGTCGAAAGTCTGGCACTGCAAGCTTTCCTTAAAGGAGGAGGTATGCAGTTAGAGTGTTCAGAAGAGCAGTGTCCATTATAATAGTGATAATAAAGAGAGAGAGAGAGGCACCATTGCGGCGAAGGGAGAGGAATTGAAGACAGTCAGTAAAAGGTGGGGAATTGATGAGAGGAAAGCCTTTGATTCCATCTAGTCAAGTAGAGTAAAGTGGATTGAACCGCCAGTCATAAGAAGCGTACTTCATACGGGGGTGGACAAAAACCTTGCACAGAGACAGTAATTGAGTTGGAATGAAAAAATTTTGAGTAGAGAGGTGTTTAAGAATCTTTCTATTAAGGATAGATTCAAAGCTCTACAAAAGCAAGAAATCAAAGAAGTTGGACGAAAGTTGGATGGTTGAGAGCCGTCACACTTCCTTGGGACAGGCTGAATGAAAGCGAACTTCGAGCAGGAAGGGAAAGCACCAGATGAAAGACTAAGAAGAAAGAGTTTTCCTAGGAGGGGCATCAACACAGAAGCACGGTTGTTGAAAACACCCCATCAGGACTCTACGCCTTCCTAGAGTTGAGCCCAATTCGGCCAGAAAAAAACATCTTTGAAAGAGATTCTAATTTTAAACAGAAGAGACGGCAACTGAACCGTCAGAATGGAAAAGAGGAGGTAAAGAAGTAAAGTTGTTGGAGAGTTTTTGGTTAGGTGCCTGGAAACAGCGAGAAGCATTAGAATTAGATAGGTTTTCACATTTTTGTTTAATGAAGAAATGAAGAACAGATTTTGCATGATTCCAGGCAGAAATATCAACATAGAGGGAGTCGGGAATTAGATGGCGACGGTACTTTCTGAAAGTCTCCTCGGGGCTTGGGATTATATACAAGGTTGGATAGTCTTTAAGGATTTTCTACATACAACTATTTAGTTAACATTATAGAGAGAAGTGTTCAAATAATGAAACATATCAAACAAAAAGTCTATAAGAATTTTATTCATACAAATATTTTGTTAAATTGTAATTTAATCTTCAAACAGTTCTCCATCTTTTATGATACATTTGTGGATTCTCTCTGTGAAACTCTTCATTGTTTTTCTGAACATAGTGAGTGGAATCCTTTTCACTTTTCAATATATTATACGGCCAAGGGCATTCACATTTGGATAGATGAAACCAAGAGTGTAGAGTTTGTCATGTAAATAAGGCCAAAGCCAGAAATCACATGGGATTAAATCAGATGATCTGGCTAGCCACTCGATGGGACCTCGCCGCCCAACCCATCTCCCTTCAATGTTCGTATCCAGAAACTCTCGGGCAGCTGCAAAGTAATGTGGCGGCGCTCCATCATGTTGATAAAGCTAATTCCTGCCAACGCCATTAGTAAACTGTGGCTAAACTTTGTTTCTCAATACCTGGCAATAGCGTTTTCCATCCATCGTATCTCTCGATATGTCAAAGGAAATGAGTTCTTAATAACCAATGAATGACCAAACTGTCAGTGTAGTCATTTTAACAGGTTTATCTAATCATATTTTGGGATTTTTTTTTTCGTCCAGTAGTGAACGTTGTGTTTGTTTCCTTTACTCGTTAAACCGAAGACACAATCATCTGAAAATTTTATCTTTCGAGGGAAATCTGAATCGCTGTTGAATGGGTTTGCAATCGTTGTACCCCTATAATTTCAATATTTTTGCTACTGAAAATTTGGAAATATCCAATTCCTGTGCGACTTCTCTCTTTGAAGTTGTTGGAGCGACTTGAAAAGTGTCGAGGCCATTTTCTTTGTTGTTGTCTCCTGTCGCCGTTACTGGCATTCCGCTTCTTGGACAATCTTTTACCAGGCTCGCTGTTTCCAAAAGTTTGAGCTTCCAGTACCGAAGATTGGTTGCATTTGTGGTGGTTTATTATATTTTTCTTGAAATAAACGCAAACTTCGTTCACAGTTATTATAAGAAATAGCCGACGATACAAGATACACTTGTTCTTCATTGCTGTATTCCATCCTTACTGACAGGGCGCTGACTGGGGATAGGGCCTCGGATCTTCCTGTTCCAGCCTAGGATCATTCTTGAACTTTTATAGTTGCTTTGAAAAGTATCGCATACACTGTAGTGATATCATTGGAATTTATTTATTATTAACAAATTATTTGTATGCATAAAACTATTGAAGACTTTTCTCCCACCCTGTATACTGTATATATATGGAATATCATGCATGGAAGCTCACAGCTTAGCATAATGTAAAATTACCACCACACTGAGTAAAAGTTGAGAGCGCTAGACACTACGCTAAGACCGGATAAAAGGTAATACAACCTGAAGGACATTTCCTCCAAGAAAACACAGAACGCTTTCTCAAACAGAGTCGTTTTGTGTGTTAACCCTTTTGCATTCTAGCTAAAGACTAGCATTTCATTTAAAGTATCTGGTGCAGTACTAGAAGTATCATTCTTGAACGCACGCGATTTTGAATACTGCAACTTCCACACCAGGTGAGAGCGCTAGCTACTACGCTATAATGGGTAAGGTTAATAACTTGACGGATTAGCCTGAATGCGGGAAGTTCAATGTGTAAAACTGCCTCTGGGTTTGAAAGTGTTATGCGTTTCCTCAGACGATGATATATCTGTGAGGTTCTATTTCTGGGACAAGAAAGCACAAGTACTAATGGGACCAAACACAACGATCAGTGTCAGCACATGTTGCTAGACACTTCACAAACTTAAGAAGAAAGTGCGAAAGCAACCCGAAATGAAGGACACTCATTGCATGGAAATGCTCGACCACATTCGACATTCAAGGCTGCATAACTCATGAATGTGATCACCCACGTACTTTATAGTCTACGCTTTGCACCTTCGGATTTTATTTTATTTTTTGACTGATGAAGGCTCATCTTCGAGGAGTACATTTTCCCGGTGTGGAAGACCTTCAGAATGGTGTATGGTGTAACCTAGTGACTTCGTCAGCAAGATAAAAACTTCTACCGAATTGGAAGGGTGGTCTGCTCTCTTCCCTCCAGATGGCAGAGATGCATCATTTTTCTATCAATTGTTTGGTTACAAATGTTTGTTGTGAGCAGGTATCGAAGAGACACCTAACCTGTACTAACCTGTACTTTATAGTCTACGCTTTGCACCTTCGGATTTTATTTTATTTTTTTGACTGATGAATGCTTATCTTCGAGGAGTACATTTTCCCGGTGTGGAAGACCTTCAGAATGCTGTAACCTAGTGGTTTGCAGAAACTTTTCAGTCACCTTTATACAGGGTGATTCATAACTGTTTTTAATAAATCTCAGGGGTGTATTCTTGAGACAAAAGTAAGGAAAAAAGACCATATAAACATAGGTCGGAAGACCCGTAGGTTTCGAACAGAGCATGCGACAGAAAAATGAAACCCCTAAAGATTTTTAAAATTTTTTACATTTTATTCCTTGCAAACAGACTGCATTCCTTCAAAACCCCAAACCTTCCAGACCTACTTGTAGGACGTGTAACATTTACTAGATCATAACTACGAGTATTGACTTCATTGGAGTGGTCACTCCAAGTTTTGAAGACCATCTGGATTCAGAGGAATGCACACTGTACTCTTTACATGTGCCACGAACACGTACAACCTGTCTGAGCATAATAAAGGATCAGAGGGTAAAGGCTTTCATTGCTGCTTTCTGGTTCTGTGCACATAATTTTGTGCCGAAAATTATATTGTTAGAGAGTGGCACATACTTCAAATCTGAAGAGAGATTATTCATCAGATTTCAAACAAACAAACAAAGGGTCTTATGGCCTACCTTGGCCATAGCCCAAACTACTCTACAAGGGTCTTATGGCCTACCTTGGCCAGAGCCCAAACTATCCCCAGTATATGGAAAAACCTACAAACATTCTGAACAAACACCTAAATCAAACCAAAACAAACAGAAACAAACTCAGAATGCTATGAATGGGCACGTCAGTTCATGTAGCGTTAACAGCAATTCAAAAATTCTTTTACAAACCACAACCTTGGAAATTCAAGACAAAAAGGGACAAATAGTACAGGTTAGGTGTCTCTTCGATACCTGCTCACAACAAACATTTGTAACCAAACAATTGATAGAAAAATTGGGACTTCAGAAGCACCAATGAAAGCTTCACTTAGCTCTCCCAACAAGTCTGAGGGCAATGAACTAAAATCTAAACTCCCAACACAGGCCACCATATGGAAAAAACTATATAGGATTATGTTTGATTGCCGTCACTCTCATCCGTTGGAAATTTCCAGCAGATATTGGTGGAGAGTTGAACGGCAAAAACCCTATGTTTTTTCGTTAAAAAATTGTGTTAAGTAGTGTTAATTTTTGATTAATGTTTTAATGTGCCTTCGGTATTTAGCGCTGCCTAAGGGTGAAAAGGAAATTACCATACATTATTATTTCGTTGGGCCTCGCTACTGGCTGTAGGGCGCGCGGCTCTCTTTCGATATAGGTGATGGAGTTACGCAACGAGTTTATTTGGTTTAATTAATATAGGCATTCACTACACTCAAATACCTGAAGGAATAGGCCTATCCTTTTGTGTTATTAGTTTTATATTATGAGGTATTCACTCAGAATTTATAGGAAGATTAATCACGTCTTCTTTGCCAAAAACTTCGCTTCTATCTAGACAGCTCTGGCTGCTAATATAAATTTCTTTGTCTTAAAAATTCGCTGACTTTACAGTCTCCAGACGTCTAATTTTTGTGTTTTCATTATTCCTTCTCTCGCAGTAATTTTCATGCGTCAGCGATGGAAAATTTTTATACGAAATAATACGTTTTCTTGTTATTAGGTGGACCCAATGCCTACATATTGGGTCCTATGTATGGCAATTATTTCCATTCCCAATAGGCTTTGGCGCCATCCCGATGCAATTTTGTAGTTATTTAATTCAATAAATTAATAATTTCTATTTAATTAAGAAATAAAGGTACCACATACGACACCATATTGTAGGCATATACAGTTTTTACTTCTTGAATGCACGCTTCAGCACGTCGCACCAGTGACTGTAACACACTCAAGAATTCCTGGAGTATTGCAGATCGTTTCGCAATTGTCACGAACTCGTTGCCACAATTCATCACGTGTTCCGACTTCTGTAACAAACTAGACTTTTTAAACGACCCCACAAGTAGTAATCAAGAGGATTTAAATCTGGTGATTGAGATGGCCACTAGGGCATATCATACTCTCGGTTCAGGGTTGAAATTTTGGAAAAACAAAGTGGCTAATATGTATTCCTATGTAAAAATTAATTCTAAGCTCGGTTTATTATTTGCAACTTTTCCGAAAAATCTCATTTTCATGATCAAAATCGCGATTCTCTGATTTGAAGGCTGCCTAACGCAGCCTCAGGGCACCCAAACCAAAGTGCGGAGCTGTTCTGCATATGATTTAGTCTAAAAGCTGTTTTTCTGACCTCATCCTTGCTTTCTTGCGTGTTTCAACACCTCTGGGTGCTGAAAAAATGTTTAGATTTCACGTAAAATTTAAGAATTTTAAGTTTTTCTTCAAAGAATAGGCACGGCTCACCATCTCTACTCTGATCGAGTAGCGGGAGACTTGCCACCTCCACGTGTAGGTTTACACGCCTGTTCTTCCTGGATCGCTGAAAAACGTGGCCTCATAAGATCTTATATTATGATCTTATGAGGACTTTCAGCTCTTATGAGCATTAACGATGGCTTCAGCCTCTTCATCAGCCACTCGAACCTGAAAAGCTCTTAAATATGTCCTGCTTCGATCTGAACACTGGGAGCATTTCTCGATGGTCTATCCTGGCTCTCACCCACCTCTCCTCTCGTGACCGTACACAGTTTGGGAAGCAGTTGAGACTTCCTGTACAGCTCTCTCTTAAGACTGAGTATGAACAGAGAAAGCGTCCACTTTGAGTTGAGTTTTCCTGAGATCCTCGAGCTCAGTCAAGGTCATCTTGCAGGTGAAAATAGGCTCGTAAATATTCTCTGATTCCCAGTTGATGAGATCCTGAGGTGAAGTGGCTTGCAGAGTGACTTTGGGATTTTTATGGGGCCTCACTGTCGTATCACCAAAGTCTCGTCCTTCTCTGATCTTCTCTATCTGGCTCACAGCAAAAGCTCTCTGATGCTCCTCACTGCACAGGAATGAAGCCAGGATGTTCTCAGGATGTGCGTGGTAAGCTCCTCTTATCACTGCAGCAGAGATGATGTTCCTGACCTCGGTAGTCTGGTTCCTCAGCAGGCTCAGGCTTGAAAAACGTGTGCAGGACCAAATTTGAGGTGGTGCTTCACTTTGATGTCGTAGTACATTTTCAAGTAGAAGTTAAGGCAGAACTTCACGAGGACCTCAAGCCTCCTCAACACCTCCCCCTTCAGTCCGTGCTCCCTCATCCACAACAGCAAGATGGCCTGTGCAGTAGTGAGCCACCTGGATTGGTTCAGAGGTCCGCACTTGAGACCAGCCAACTGTGGACTGAGACTTCCAGACTTGATGGCTTTGATCAGAAGATAGCAGTTGTGCTGGTCTGTGGAGAGAGATTTGACTATCTCTGCTGGCAGCTCTATAATATCTTCAGTTCCTTCCATTGGTTTGAAGTTGACCTCAAGTTCATTCACTTTCTCAAGAAGTTT
>JAJOZX010000446.1:1442500-1463532 GCA_023014485.1 Bathynomus jamesi
TAAATATTATTATTCAACCATATTCATCCATACCGTATGTGCCCATGTACTTTGTATTATATTTCTAACATCTTAATTGTCTATTAATATGAAACACTGTAACAAAACAAAGTTATAGTAACTGTTTAATTATAATTAACTCTAATACTTTAATTTAATATAATGTAATGTACTTTAATGAAACTGTAATTAATAATAACTTGTAATGTACTTCATTGAAACTGTAATTAAATGTAATGATTTAATTTATAATGTAAGAATGTACTTTAATAGAACTGTAATGGACAATCATAAGCGAATGTGAAGTAATCCATAATTGTAATCGTAATTGTAATGAACCAAAATTAATACGTACTCAGTCGTGTACTTAATTTGTACTTATGTGTACTATTACGAAATGATATCGCCTTCAGAAATGAAGATTCGGCAAAAATATACGATTAGTTTTTATTTTTATTTTTTTAATTATTTTTAGTTGAAATTTTTCAAACCATCTGATCATGTGTTTAAAAGGGGGGGAACTTAACCTTCAACTGTCGTCCCCCAACATTTAGGTTTATATTATACATGTACTTGTAAAATTACAGCACTTCTTCATTAGACTTCTTCATCAAGTCACTTCATTTTGTAGCACTTCATTAAGACTCCCTTGTTAGCAGCCTTGCTGCGGGGAAGGGGCAGAGGCCCCTTGCCTTCTTAATATTTTTAGATTCCGGCCTGAGCCATGGTCGAAAGAGGTCGAACCTCTACCCCTGTAAATTCAGAGCAGTACCTGTATATTTTTAAGAAGTAAATTACCGTAAGAGAAACTTTTTATTTTTTCCCTTCGAGCCGTGCTCTCTTCAGAACTTAGTCAGAAAAGTCGATAATTTTAGTATCAGAGAAAGTATCAGAGTATTATAAAAAGAGAAGAATTAAAAATTGGCGACCCTTTGCCCAAATTACGAGACAACCCAAGCACCATAAAAGATATTGGCATAACAGTCTGGCGAGTCTGTAGCCAAGAGTTTAACAGAGTGGCGACCGAAAAGAATTAGAATGTTATAGAAGAAATATCCGTTGTAGCCTCTAAACAAGAACGCCTCGTCGACTCGATGCACCCCAGAGGGACAGAGAAGAAGGAGGATAACATTGTGGCGACCCTTTACCAGGATAAGAAAAAGATTTTTAGAAGAAGATTTGTAGAAGAAGATTTGTAGAAGATTTTTAGAAGAAGATTTTAACAAGAAGATTTTTTAAGAAGAAGAAGATTTTAAGAAGAGGCCACTCTTTGGCCAAGATAGAAATTACCCTGCATCAGGATAAAACCAGTTGACCGGCGTGTCACGACTTCTTGTTCGTAACATCCACCCTTGAACCGGTGTGTCACGACTCCAAGTTCTCCACGCCTAGTTTTCATCCAAGAAGAAGTAGCCAGGAAGACGTCTTCAGGACATGTCTCAAGGATTTCCCCATAGAAAATTTTGTTAAGTACATTTTGTTTTTTTAAGTAATTTATAAACACTTGAAAAGTCAGTATTATTAACAGTTAATATTTAGTATGGAGCCAGAATTTAACACAAAACACAGTGAACATTTCAGACACCAGTGATACATTTTTTTTTAGTGAAACAGTAATTTTCACAGAAGTTAAAAGTCACAGAAGTTAAAAGTCACAGAGAGTTAATTTCAAAGAGAGTTAATTTCAAAGAGAGTTAATTTCAAAGAGAGTCAATTTCAAAGAGAGTTAATTTCAAAGAGAGTTAATTTCAAAGAGAGTTAATTTCAAAGAGAGTTAATTTCAAGAGAGTTAATTTCAAGAGAGTTAATTTCAAGAGAGTTAATTTCAAGAGAGTTATTTTCACTGTTATATTCAGTATAGAATAATTTTATTTTATGTACCTTCCCGTACATTCGAGTGAAATGTTGTTTACATTTTATATTTTTGTTTGCAAATTTTTTTCAAATTATTGAATTGAATTGACTTGCAAATTAAGAGAGAGAGTTTACAGAGAGTTTATAGAGTTTATAGAGTTATAGAGATATTTGATTGCATTTCAAGTAAGTCGGTTGCACCAAGAGAGTCAACCAAAACAGAGGTTAATCGTCTTCACTTGAATAGAGATCAAGTGCAGTCATTTTCCATTTTCAGTTATTTCAAGTTAGTTTCAGAATACTTGATAAGAGGTCAAGTCAGAAGGTTGCGCTAAGACGGACAACCGCCACAGAGAGATTTATTCCAAGTCAGAGAGATTTATTCCAAGTCAGAGAGATTTATTCCAAGTCAGAGAGATTTATTCCAAGTCAGAGATTTTTCCAAGTCATTTTTATTTCGAGTCCCAAGTCAGTTTTCAATGCAGTCAATTGAATTCAACTTTTTCTTTGTAATTTAAGAGAATTTAATTTAAGAAAATGTAATTTAAGAATTTAATTCAACCTTTTTTTTTGTTGTAAAAGAGAATTAAATTCAACCTAAATTGACCGGTTTGTCTTTAGTTTAACTTTTTTTTGTTTGTAAGAAGGAAATTGACCGATCTGTCTTTTCTTTTCATGCCATTGTTGCGTATATAAATATATAGTTATGTATTTTATTATTTGTAACAAAACCGTTTTTACAAAGGTTGTAACGATTTTGGTAATTATTGTAATGTATATGAGGAACATGCCGTCCCTCCGTTTGTTGAACTCTTTTAATTTTTTGTTCTAAGTAATGACAAGCAATCTCTCTTCTTTAAAAAAAAAAAAAAAACGTAATTGTCAATTTCAGACTAAAATATCAAACATTTCAAATTCTAAATTCTATCAACATTTAACGAAAGAGTATGATTTTTCTACTTAACATGCAAAAATTATTAAACCTTTTTTATATTTTTTTATTATATAAAAATAATTTTTAATGTAAAATTTACCTGAAATTATTAAAAGAAAAGAATGTTCGCAATGCTTTCCTTCCATTTCAATAACTTTTTTATTCTTGGTCGAAATTCATCTATGGCTCGATTTACTTTTATTTTTTAAAAATATTATAAAATTATGTTCAGCTTGTTGAAATGCATAATTGATTTCTATTTTTAATTTGCATTCTTAAATTTTTTTAATTCAATTATCGTACCGATACTTCTGGTTAATGTTAATGGTTATATAGTTCATATATAGCTAGGAATGTTACTAGTCGAATTTAATTCGATCTTCAAAATTTAAGTTTTAATACCGCTAGATTTACTTTCAGTAATTGTAAGGTCCTCTAAGTTCGTTTTTTTTATTACCTTAATATACGTGTAACTGATTAATTATGTAAAATCTATAATCCTAATTGAATTTTATTACTTTTGACACATATTCGAATTCATTTACGTTCCGTCCCTTCAGTCACTTTTGCATTAAAACTCGTATGCAAACATCATCATTATAATACATCATAATTATTGCTTACTATATATAAATTCTCGCTCATGCATTTATTAAGTTATTTTATCTGTTCCTTAAAGTATATATATATATAATATATATATATATATATATATATATATAAATATATAATCCTAATCCACCAATGACCCCTAATGATCTAGTTCTTCACGGGATGAACAAATTACTCTCATATTCTACATACTATTGTACCGACTCACTCATCTACAGATGCTTCTTACCAATATTTATAGATACATCTGCACACTGACGTATAACTTCAACTATTCAACTATAAATCCCCTTTCTCCTTTTGAACGTATCACCAACCACTACAATCTGTACCCAATAAACATAAATACACATTTGACCAAAGGTCTATACATCATCCACTACGTAATTCGGTTTGTACCTACAACAGTCAATAAAAATGCATGTATGCACACTATATATACTATATATACAAACCTTATGCTAAAATCATTGGATATCGCGCAATAAACTATTTCATTGCGCGTAGGTGCTAACTATGTAATTTAATCTTAATCATTCTTGCTTTCTAATATATCTTGCTCATGCATTTATTCAGTTACTTGAACAATCCTATCGGCTAATCTGTCCCTCGAAATTGTAAGATACACACTTTGTACCTAGTACACCAAAAATACACACTAGACCACAGGTCTATACATCATCCATTACGTAATTCGATTTTTTACCTACAATAGTCAATAAAAAATTAGTTTATGAATTGTATTATCATGGTAACCTTGAAAAATCCATGAACTTTAAAATTTATATTTTTCCCTTTTACCTATTCACTATGAGTGTAATTTTCCCCACAGAAAAATAAAATTTTGCTAAAAATTTAACAATATCATTCTTTGTCTAACTTAATTGTTTGTCCAAATTAATGTATTAATCCTTTTATTCTGTTTGTCTAGATTAAAGTATTAATCTTTGAATTTTTTATATTTTATAAGCAAGTGTCATTTTAAAGATTTGATAACTCTGCATTGTACACAACCACCCGAACTCACTTGTTCTGTATAAAAATTTGTAATGTGAAGAAAAATTCGTCATCTAACTTGAATTAGTTAGGATGCTATTTTCTCATTTGTATTGTATTAATTGTATCCTATTATATTATTGTATACATATCATTTTAAAGGGGAGAGCAATGTAAAAATGAACAACGAATAATCAATATTCATTTTTACATAAGAACCAAAATCGCTTAACGCGAGTTTGGATAATAATTTTACTTGTAGCTTCCTATTTTTGTTCGTGTCACAACCCTACGATCTACCATATCTATGGTTTAGTCGTATCCATTTTCCATTTGTTATAGAAGTTATTATAATTAATTATGATTGTCTTGCATCTCACCCTCGACCCTAGATTATGCATACACATTGCATATAACAGGATTGGAACCCGTAGTTGTACTTCTTAGTCATTAATACCCACTCTTTGTCTCTAATTCGTTCTTGTAAATCTTCCTAATAATGATTTGTACTATACGTACAAATTCAATAACTATGACGTCACATTTTCCCGTCATTAATTTCCCTTCATCATATCTCTAGTATTCAATGTATGAAAATTCTTTAACATCATAATAAAAACTGTACACTCTATAGAAGTCATTATTTATATGTTATGTAGTATAAATATTATTATTCAACCATATTCATCCATACCGTATGTGCCCATGTACTTTGTATTATATTTCTAACATCTTAATTGTCTATTAATATGAAACACTGTAACAAAACAAAGTTATAGTAACTGTTTAATTATAATTAACTCTAATACTTTAATTTAATATAATGTAATGTACTTTAATGAAACTGTACTTAATGATGTAATGTACTAAATGACGTAGTCAATGTACTTTAATGGAATTGTAGTTAACGATAATAAATGAATTGGTAATTATAATCATAGTTACAGTAGACCAAAATTACAATGTACTCAATGTCCGACCCGACATTATGTCGCCATAAGGAATGTAGAATCGGCGATACTGTTATTTTTTTATTATTATTTTTCCGTTGGAATAAATTTTGATGTGCTTTCTACTTTGCCAAATAATTGATGACCTGTTGTTTTTTAAAATCTCATAATCATTTTTTTAGAGTTAGCTTAATAATGAATCCTGAGTAACTTTTGCCATGTCATGTTTTGTATACATTCTTTCTTCGTTATAAAAGATGAAGTCATGTCTTGCCTAAGCATTTAATTGTAAATCTTAAACCTTTAACTTGGCAGATCATGATAACATCAGATCTGAAAATATGCAATTTAAGATAAAAATATGGCTTCATCTTCAAATATCTTGTTTATTCGTTTAAACCTTAACACAGCTAAAAGATTTACTTTATTTTCAAATATTGTGCAAAAATAATGCAGCCTCTTCAACATTTAATAATGATGATGTTAGTAGAATCGGGGTATATAAACCCCACCAATTTCTTCCATGTTTATTCTGATTCCAACTACGAGGCTGAGCATTACCTGTAACAGTTTTAGGAGTAAAACACAGTAAGAAAAAGTCTTATCTTCTCCTTCGAGCCGTGCTCTCTTCAGAAAACTTAGTCATTAGAATCTCCCAATAAGTTACAAGAAGAATCGGGGAGAAACCTCAAAAAATTTAATAAGCCTCTCAGAATCCTCCGAGCCACTAAAGAAGAACTCGGAGAGTAGTATAGAAGAAACTACTGCAAGTAACAGATCCGTTGCTGCCTCCTAACCAGAACCCCCGTCGACTCCGAACCACCCCAGGGCCATAGACGGAGGGGTTAACATATATATATATGTATATATGTATATATAATTATATATATATATAATGGGAATGAATTCAGAATGGTTGCCTGAGGTTTTTTATGATACACACAGACTGTGCATGGAACAAGGAACTCTTCTAGGAAAATTAAATCCACTATAGTCCGAATAAGTAATAGTAAAATTGAGTGGTCCCTCGTCTTAAGGTACCTAAGCACCAAAATTAAAATTCGTCAGAAATCGCCTCCAAAGTTCAGCAATATTCTGGCAATAGTATCTCTGTTATTATTGAGCTAGAACGTTCATTTTTGGCTAAATTAGAGTTCTAAGTATGCTAATGAAGATGTTGATGACGTTTTGGAATAGATTTTCATATTTTATATTTTATATATTTTTTTTTATTTTTTATTTCTTATTATACCGAACTTTGGGTGAGCTTTTGGCTGGCGATAGAGGTGAAAAAAGTAGTTCGCTTCATAAGGTTTTCAACTATACTTCTAGTGTCGTAAGGTCATTATAACCCAAACCACGCGATAGAAGAAGGGTGAAAATAGTGATATCCATCAAAAACACGTTTTCGCCTGTGGTTGCGCTTAGGTACCTTAAGACGCGCGACCCCTCAAATGACAAACACTATAGTGACCTGTTGCCCACGTTGGGCTAACATCATGAAAAAGAAAAAACTATAGTGTTTGTCATTTACCATTACTTATTCTATTCGGACTATAGTGGATTTAATTTTCCTGGAAGAGTTCCTTGTTCCATGCACGGTCTGTGTATCATATATATATATATATATATATATATATATATATATATATGTACAGCGTGGCCATAATAAAATAGACATAAAAATAAGAAAAAATGCTAAATTCTAATTTAAAGTACTGAAAATCCTCATCTATTACACTCAAAAAATTTCTAACTGCTAAATCTATGTATTTTCAGGTTTGATAATACGTACAACAGGGGTGGCCAGAACGTCGATCGCGATCTACCAGTAGATTGCAGAGCAATTTTTAGTAGATCTCAGAATGACCAGTAGCTTAGCCGAGCAACAGAGACCTTACATTTCACAATACTAACTAGCACACGACCCAACTGCTACTACCAAAAATTAGCGTTCTTTATGTTATCACCTCCATTATCGGTAGCAACATTTATTTGTTTTATCTTTGTGTTTACCAGTCATTTAACAAAAATAACAAAGTTTAACTTTAATAATTCTGAGAGATATTTAATTAATGTCACGGAAAATGATACCGCTAACTTTAATTTCTGCCAAAATTTCATATCGCGGTAAGCTGAGCTATTATGAGCATGTGTCACTTAAGTGACGGGTCAGTCATTTGGAATAATCGGTGAAGGTCAGTCTCCAGTCCAATTGCATTAACACCGTTAAAATGAGTGCTGGACCAAGTGCCAAGAAACAAAAAACTTACAACTTTCACAATGAGTGGGAGACGGCATATTTTTTTACGATGAAAAATTCCAAATGTGTGTGTTTAATTTGCCATGCATGTGTCACTTTCGCCGAAAAGGGGAATTTAGAGAGGCATTTTAAAACTATTCACAAGCGGTATGACAGTGATTTCCCAGCTGAAAGTGAACTACGTAAGAGAAAAGTCAATGAACTTGTCTCAGGATGGAGAAATATTCAAAGAAGCATTTACAGAGGCAGCAGAGTCGTTGTTTCAGAATTTCAGTAATAAATCGGAAATATTGTCTGCTATTAACCAGCTTCAGCTATCCAGAAACACTGTGATGCGGCGTTGTGAAGTAATGGACGAGAATTTGGTGGAACAGCTGAAGAAAGACATACATGACCGCATGTTCCTTTCACTTCACTTTGATGACTCGACAGATGTGATCGACACATCATAGTTATGCATTTTTATTAGAATCGTGTTTAAAGATATGACATCCAAAGAAGAACTGCTTAAAATCCTACCTTTAAGAGGGAAAACTCGAGGTGAGGACATTTTTCATGCATTCAGTGAGTTTGTTAACGACACACAATTCGCACTTCACAAGCTTGTGAGCATAACAACTGACGGATCACCTGCTATGACTGGCCGCTCCAATGGGTTCATCGCCCTGTGCAAAAGTGACAAAAGGTTTCCAAACTTCTTTAATTATCATTGCATAATTCACCAACAACCATTGTGTGGTAAAATGTTGAATATTAGAGAAATTATGGATATTTCCCATAAGATTGTGTGTTCTATTCGGGCGAGAAGTCTACAAAGGCGTCTCTTCCGGTCTCAGCTAGAAGAAAATAAAGCAGAACACACTGACCTTTTGTTGCACGCTGATGTCAGGTGGCTAAGTAGAGGTAAATTCCCGCAGAGGTTTAAGGATCTCTTACCTGAAATTAAAGACTTTCTGAAGTTAAAAGAAACATATTACAAAGAGTTGGAAGACGAAGTGTGGCTGTTAGATTTAGCTTTTTTGACTGACACCACTGCTTTTCTAAATCAACTAAGCTTAGAGTTGCAAGGTAAAAACAAAAATATTGTTGAAATGATTACAGCAGTGAATGCTTTTAAACAAAAACTAGAACTGGTATCCTCACAGCTGCAGCGACACCAACTGCGGAACTTCAAAAACATGATGTCAGAGCTGGAAAGTCAGGGGAAAGAATGTAGTAGTATAGCCGCAAAAAGGTAGAGTGCAGGAATGTTGCAATGTTGCAAGAGATAATGATCAAATGTTGCAAAGGGGGTAGGGTGTTGCAAGGGGAATGGGGGTAAGCAACAACTCAATGGTGCAAAGGGGGTTGGGGGTATGCAACAACTCAATGTTGCAAATGGGGTGGGGGGATGCTGCAGGTGCAACAAGGGGTCATGAAACTTGGAGGCGGCGTTATCCCCCAAGAGAAAGAGAGGAGAAGGAGAGAAAGGAAGAGAGGTGTTCACCTGGCAGGAGCCAAGTGCATAATAAGACTTCAGCCGAGTGGGCGTTGTCTTATAGACTCCTAGTCAGCCAGTTGACTTAGAAGGAGCCAAGGTGGGAGGGGTACACCTGAAGGGGGAGAGGGGAGGGATCTTCGGGGAGAAGGAAGGATGACCCCCCAAAGGGGTTGACTTAGCCTAAGAGTGAAAGGATAGACGGAGGAGGACTTTGGGGGGACAAGGTGGGAGGTCCTAACCCCCCAAAGGGAAACTAAGCTAAGTCTTAACCTAAGAAGGGAAGGAGAGAGTTCTTTATTCGGCCGAAGTTCGCATCAAACTGCCAGCTCCGAAGCCAAGCGGGTCTTATATAGATGATGGTTGAGTTGCCAGATACCATTTTAATTGTACAGGTATACATTATTAGGGTGAGTTGCTAGATAACATTTAATTCGTTACCAAAGCATACAGACTTAAAATCGAAATTGACAATAAAAAAATGATTATTAATTAAATAAATAGAATTTGCCTTCTACTGCACAAAAATAATATAATACGTACAATCGCCAAAATAATAGGTCAGACGAAATATACACACACAATTGAACAACTATCTCCCTACCAACTGTCTATTTAATTTTGTCATTCCTTATAGAAAGAATCATATTAAATGTCTATTTAATTTTGTCATTCCCTATACTTACTCTGGAGGAAATCACTCGACACAGGACAAATTCCACTCCCCTTAAAGAACGCGAATATTGCCCCCCTATTTAAAGGTGGTAACAGAGCAATGCCCAAAAATTATCGGCCAGTGGCTCTCACCTCACACCTTATAAAGTGTTTTGAACGCATAATTAGAGCCAAAATTACCTACTACCTACAAGAAAAAGACTTGTACAACCCAAATCAACATGGCTTCAGGGCGGGTAGATCATGCCTGTCACAGCTACTAGACCACCAGGAGAAAATATTAGGAACATTGTGTCGAGGACAAAACATTGATGTAATATATACTGATTTTGCTAAAGCCTTCGATAAATGTGACCATGGAATCATAGCACACAAACTTAAGGATACAGGAATTACTGGAAAGCTAGGAAGGTGGATATTTAATTTCTTGACGCAAAGAACGCAAAGAGTGGTGGTAAACGGAGTTAAATCGGAAGTCTCGGAAGTCGTGAGCTCTGTCCCACAAGGGACAGTATTAGCTACCTTGCTGTTCATAATAATGATTGCAGATATTGATACAGATATTAAGGACAGTATTGTATCATGCTTCGCAGATGACACGAAGATATGTAAGGAAATATTGAACGAAGATGACGTAAGAAAACTACAAAACGACATTGAAACATTATTCCAGTGGGCAGAAGACAACAATATGAAGTTCAACGAAGAAAAATTACAACTTCTAAGATATGGTAACAACAAAGAGCTACAGAAAAAAGGGTACAAAACTCCGCAAGCCAAAGAGATAACACCAAATCCACAAGTCAGGGATCTTGGAGTAATAATGTCGTCGGATGCAGAATTCAGAGAGCACTATAAAATCAAAATCACAACGGCTAGAAAAATAATGGGAATCATCTGGAGGAGCTTCCGCAGCAGAAAAGCAAACATCATGCTCAAATTATGGAAGAGTCTAGTCCTACCAATAATTGAGTATTGCTCAGTACTCACAAGCCCACACAGAAAAAGAGACATTGCGAGCATTGAAGCTATACAAAGGACTTTTACGTCTAAGATAGAGGAAACGGAAGGTGAAGACTACTGGTCTCGACTACAATCCCTGGAACTCTACTCTCTTGAAAGAAGGCGAGAGCGGTACACAATAATATACATATGGAACATACTTGAGGGCTCTGTCCCTAACCTCAGAAATGAAATAGAAACAAACTGGAATGAGAGAAGAGGCAGATTTTGTACGGTCCCAGCTGCGGTGGGACAAGGAGCCATGAAAACGAGGATGGAAAATACCCTCAGAATACGGGGCCCAAAGCTTTTCAATGTCCTTCCAAAAGAAGTGAGGAATCTCCAGCACACCAACCTGAATAACTTCAAGAACCAGCTGGACAATTCTTGTGCAAAGTCCCTGACCAGCCATGCGTGGCTGGCTACGAGGGCAGGAGGCGATCAGAGAGCAATTCCCTCCTTCACCAAGTCCCGCAAATGAGGCGGGATGCTGCGGAGGGGACGACCGCAGGTCGATCCTGAACCTTCGTTCAAACTCAACAAAAGTAAACAAAAGTATATATATATATATATATATATATATATATATATATATATATATATATATATATATGCACTAGAATCACAAAATAACACGTGACCTTATTAATAAGCAAACAACCACAAGGAAAAGAAAACACAAAGTCCGAGCGCTTTTCCTTGTGGTTGTTTGCTTATATATATATATATATAAACGGATTTTCACCTTAGTGAATTGTCAAAATTATATTAATTTAAAGCAAATGAATTTTCTCCTTTTAAAAGAATCAATTATTAAAACCAATATTAACAATATAAGATACTTAAACTGCGTTTTATTTACCTTCTTTCAGTTATTAAAACGAATACAAAATATTAACTCTTAGAACATTGCGTTCAGACGAGTAGGAAATTGAACCAGGAACGAATCACACCTGTTTACCCCGAGGCCTTTTTGAAAGGAATCTGGGTCAACTTGCTCTCTCTGTCTCGGGAATCCTTCGCTCGACTCCTTCAATTTGGTCCCTTGCTACTAATGTATATAAAATTATATTTTATTAAATGCACTGATTATATATCTTTACTTGCAAATTTTTATGGTATCATCTTCTTAGATAACATCTCTGTTATTGAATCAGAAAGATATATTATCATTATACATTTTTCAAAATTAACACACACACACACACACACACAATTATATTAAATAATAAACAGCAAAAGAAATAAACACATTAAATGTATCTAATTTCTTTTAGCAAACCTTTCTTGCGTTTGAAAAAGAGGAAAAAAAATATTACGCACTTTTCATATCATTTCATTTTCATGTCATTTCACTTCATTTCACTAATCTCATATCATTTCACTCATCTCATTTACTTTCAGCTTCTCTGGAAAAAAAAATCTGAGGAGATGCGTCTCACGCTAACCACAAAGTGACCGCGAACTTACCTTTCTTCCACTCACCGCGAGAAAACCTCGCTTCACTCTAAATGTTAAAAATATTATTATTACTTCTCCAATGAAATACACACTTCACTCTCGAAGCGAATGTCTTCCTCGTAAATAAAAAATGTTTTATATTTTAACAACTTAGTTATCAAAATCATAAGTATCAGAAATCAACAAAGTTTTTTCAAAATTAACAAACACAACACACACACACACACACGGATTTTTGTCAGAGAAAGTGAGGATCATGCACACGAGCGCGCGCACACACACAGACACATACACTATATATATATATATATATATATATGGTGGTACAAATTACAGTAGTAATAATAATAATTAACTCCTTTTCGCCGAATTGGAAAGATTAAGCTTTTCACTCCGGCCTTAGACCCACAGTTTAACGTGGAAGCCGAATCAGAAATACATATCGTCAGGGAATCATTGCTCACTCTTTCACATCATAAGTTCAGCATTTAAAATAACATGATCATTTGATTATTGATCCGGATTTAAAATAACAGGATCATTTGATTATTGATCCGGGGATAGTATGTCTGCAAAATGTGATATGTACAAAAACAATGTAGATTTTTCTCATAAGATCTGTGGCGCGTGGAACATGCAGTCTTCAGAAGATGTGAACATCTGCTCTGTGTATCAGTTCAAGAAAATGGATAACCAGAACCTTGCCACATACACACACACAAACACACACACACACAGATTTTTGTCAGAGAAAGTGAGGATCACGCACACGCGCGCACACACACACACACATACGTACACTATATATATATATATATATATATATATATATATATATATATATATATAGGGTGGTACAAATTACAGTAATAATAATAATTAACTCCTTTTCGCCGAATTGGAAAGATTAAGCTTTTCACTCCGGCCTTAGACCCACAGTTTAACGTGGAAGCCGAATCAGAAATACATCTCGTCAGGGAATCATTGCTCACTCTTTCACATCATAAGTTCAGCAGTTAAAATAACAGGATCATTTGATTATTTTATTGATCCGGATTTAAAATAACAGGATCATTTGACTATTTATTGATCCGGATTTAAAATAACAGGATCATTTGATTATTGATCCGGGGATAGTATGTCTGCAAAATGTGATATGTACAAAAACAATGTAGATTTTTCTCATAAGATCAGTGGCGCGTGGAACACGCAGTCTTCAGAAGATTTGAACATCTGCTCTGTGGATCAGTTCAAGAAAATTGATAACCCGAACCTTGCCACACACACACACACACACACACACTATATATATATATAGGGTGATATGCACAAAGACAAATTTTTCTATGTAGTAATAATAATTAACTCCTCCCCGAATTTTCCAAAATTGCAGTGAAAGTGTAATGAAAAAGAATAGCTTCAGAGTTCATTCACACCATGCGTACACTTTTCTCGTGTACGCAGTGTACACCTTCCATATTGTGTCCGACACACTATTTTTCTTCTACGCTAGAGAATACACATCTGAAATCCACGGCTTGCACCGCTCAACTGAGTACGCAGGCGTAGAGATATCCCCAGGTAGTAGCAGGAGTCACTTTTATATGCGTAAATGGCTTTTTCAGGTTGAGTTGTTAGATACCACTTTTTATTTTAATTGTTCAGGTATACATTATTATGGAGAGTTGCCAGATACCATTTTAATTGTTCAGGTATACATTATTAGGTTGCCAGATTGTACCATTTATTTAGTTAATTCTTAAAAGTTGGCTTAGAATTCCGCTAGTAGGTTTAGAAGACATAACATGCCATTTGGTTTAATTGTTTACAACCAAAAGAATTAAATAAAACAACATTGCATCATTCTGTTTATTATAAATATATAGAAAATAAATATACATTTGAATGATCAATTAAAAATAACAATAGTTTAAGAAATATGAACGAGGAATATGCATATAATCAAAAAATATATCCTTCAATATAACAGTACAGGAGAAATATATATATATATATATATATATATACATACACGCAATTATGGAGATATATAGAAAATAAATATCATTATCGTTAGCCACATTATTAAACACAAGTTTATAAACACGCCTTTCCAATCGAGGGTTTATTTCTACCGACCCGAGCTTTTCAATCGTGAACTCATCTTCACTCAACATAGCGGCAATTGAAATAAACTTCTAAATCGTTACGAGAACTGCTCGTTATATAAATCTCGGTTTTAATGTTTTAACACTCCCTGAATACGCACCAGACAATTCCCGTCAGGGTAAATTTCATGAACTAGGCACATTTTATAACGGTTTTATTGTTTTACCACTCACCATTTCCACAAACTAAACGGCTTCACACTCCGGTGCACTATTTGAGAGAAACATATGACCATATTTTTCCTTTTTATTTGACAGACGATACTCGTCTCTAAATTCTGCTAAAAACTCACGCAGCCATAGTGATAAAAATACTTAAGATTGTCCATGATGACGACATTTACATTTTCAACCGAAGTGTACGAGTGCTCGGTATGGTGTAACATGATATAATACCGCTTGTCACACAACTCGTCCACAAGACTCACTATCCATATCTGCTGCTTCTCTTCTGCACGCGTTATTTCTTTTACTTCACGGTATATGTGAGACTTTATAAAGCTTAGCTCTACAGCATACTTCAATACATCGTCTGTGCAACGAAAGCCTACAACGCTCTCACCAGAATAACAATAGAGTATTTGTACATTTTGCTCCTTCGCACGATCCAATGCGGATTTTAGAATTTTTAAATTTGTCCTTTATACTACTTTCGTCTTTAGTTTGATAATAGTGATCACAAACAACAGTAACCTAATACTTTAAAGAGTGCATTCTATTAAATACTTTTAGCCTATGTTCACGAATTAATACCGGTTTTAAAATAGATTCAGTTTCCTCAATTCGTCTCTGAAATCTTAATCTATCCCGAGCGCACTCTTCCCATTGTCCCCTTCTACAGCAATCAGCAACGGGGTAAGTTAGAACGTTGTCACAGAATTTTACTTTTGCGGGGTTTTGCAACCCAAACGTTTCCAATTTCATCATTCCATCTTTGGTTCACGAATTTTAACTCTTCTGCAATTTTGTCAACGCTGCGTCTATCATCACTTCCAAAGTCACTTTTATCAGTGCAAACAATGTTATGATTAGTCTCAGGATTTTTTAGGCAATTTTTTCTTTGTGCTGACAATGAACTGGATTTAAATGATGATGGTACACGGATCTGTTCCGATACTTCTGAATTATTCATATTTGATGGTTATATACGAGAGAATATACGACTATCAAATAAAACGGTAAATGAAGCAGTTGACGCTAAATCTATTTATTTGCTAAAGGAGGCCATACTATTATATATATATATATATATATATATATATATATCCGTGATGTCGATGATGGGGTGCTGTACCTCATCGTCATTCATATAAATATATAATTAGTTTATATAATACGCAACCTTAAATACAATTTCTTTTATCACGTAGTGAGTTACACTGTGCATGAATGAGTACGTACAAACTAGATTAATAAAAAACTTTTACTAAGAAGTCACGAGACGAAGACCGTCTGGACTGAGTTTATAGAAATTCAAGGATTCCAAGTTGATCACGAGAGAAGTTATGTAGTCATCTTCCATGCTGCAAAATCTCGTCGTCTGCCTGTCTGCTCAGAACACCGACAAGAGGTGAGATCGAATCCACATCAACACAAAATTTTAGAGTCGCTAAAATAACAGCCTGAGCATTGTTCCTGTTCTAAATTATCTTTGATTCGTTTTGGTAAAATTGAGTAAACTGCTGCCTTTGTTTCCTGATCAGAAACTCTCCGCCTTTTTCTGGTATGGTGCAAGGTTTCGTTGCAACCATATTCACTGCTCGAGTCTACTTCACTGTCGTTGTCTTCTAATCTAGATTTACACTCTTCACTAATGCATTCAATGGATGAATAATCATCTTGGTTGGTATTATTGACACCACAATCGAGAGAGCTCACTGGGGTAACGGACACTTCAGGTAATGGTGCGGGTGCATGAGATGGGTCGGGGGCAAACTCCTCAGGTTGCCCTTGTGGCGGGGAAAATATTGTGTGGAGGTAATTATGTGCTGCTTCTAAGTAAACAAAACGGGCTTTATGTAACACAGTGGCAACTAATAATGATTTATGCAAAGATGCACCAGCTCTTCCGGAACGTCTGGATGCAATTTTACCGAGCGATATATTTATCAACTTGTGTGCTTCAAACCCGTTTGGAACGTCAGATATCATGTTCACCACTTAGGAATTGGTCAAGGCACAGAGAGATAACTAACACGACTCCATCCTCTATTTCCAATCTTGTAATGAATTAAAGTGAAAGTTTCGCCTGCCTTTATACAATGTCGTTCTGACGTCATTATCAAGCTCCACGCAGGGAATTCCAGGTAGTAGCATGATTCACGTTGCTGGTCTTTCACCTGTGCATACACACACACACACACAAAGGAGAAAGTGAAACGCTAATTGAAACATGATTTATTTAATAAACGAAATATTCAAGTTATATATATTTACAAATACGTGTAATAAATAAGTTAACAATAGACACAGCAAAGATTATATTCAAGACATATATATTTAAAACACGTGTAATAAATAAGTTAACAAATGAAATTATGTTAACACAAGAAATAACAGAAATTCAATTGTTAACTTATTTATCACACGTGTTTGTAAATATATATATACACCTTGAACATAATCTTTGATGTGTCTATTGTTAACTTATTTATTACACGTGTTTGTAAATATATATAACTTGAATATTTCGTTTATTAAATAAATCATGTTTCAATTAGCGTTTCACTTTCTCCTTTGTGTGTGTGTGTGTGTGTGTGTGTGTGTGCACAGGTGAAAGACCAGCAACGTGAATCATGCTATACCTGGATTCCCTGCGTGGAGCTTGATAATGAAGAGACATTGTATAAAGGCAGGCGAAACTTTCACTTTAATTCATTACAAGATTGGAAATAGAGGATGGAGTCGTGTTAGTTATCTCTCTGTGCCTTGACCAATTCCTAAGTGGTGAACATGATATCTGACGTTCCAAACGGGTTTGAAGCACACAAGTTGATAAATATATCGCTCGGTAAAATTGCATCCAGACGTTCCGGAAGAGCTGGTGCATCTTTGCATAAATCATTATTAGTTGCCACTGTGTTACATAAAGCCCGTTTTGTTTACTTAGAAGCAGCACATAATTACCTCCACCAATATTTTCCCCGCACAAGGGCAACCTGAGGAGTTTGCCCCCGACCCATCTCATGCACCCGCACCATTACCTGAAGTGTCCGTTACCCCAGTGAGCTCTCTCGATTGTGGTGTCAATAATACCAACCAAGATGATTATTCATCCATTGAATGCATTAGTGAAGAGTGTAAATCTAGATTAGAAGACAACGACAGTGAAGTAGACTCGAGCAGTGAATATGGTTGCAACGAAACCTTGCACCATACCAGAAAAAGGCGGAGAGTTTCTGATCAGGAAACAAAGGCAGCAGTTTACTCAATTTTACCAAAACGAATCAAAGATAATTTAGAACAGGAACAATGCTCAGGCTGTTATTTTAGCGACTCTAAAATTTTGTGTTGATGTGGATTCGATCTCACCTCTTGTCGGTGTTCTGAGCAGACAGGCAGACGACGAGATTTTGCAGCATGGAAGATGACTACATAACTTCTCTCGTGATCAACTTGGAATCCTTGAATTTCTATAAACTCAGTCCAGACGGTCTTCGTCTCGTGACTTCTTAGTAAAAGCGTTTTTTATTAATCTAGTTTGTACGTACTCATTCATGCACAGTGTAACTCACTACGTGATAAAAGAAATTGTATTTAAGGTTGCGTATTATATAAACTAATTATATATTTATATGAATGACGATGAGGTACAGCACCCCATCATCGACATCACGGATATATATATATATATATATAATAGTATGGCCTCCTTTAGCAAATAAATAGATTTAGCGTCAACTGCTTCATTTACCGTTTTATTTGATAGTCGTATATTCTCTCGTATATAACCATCAAATATGAATAATTCAGAAGTATCGGAACAGATCCGTGTACCATCATCATTTAAATCCAGTTCATTGTCAGCACAAAGAAAAAATTGCCTAAAAAATCCTGAGACTAATCATAACATTGTTTGCACTGATAAAAGTGACTTTGGAAGTGATGATAGACGCAGCGTTGACAAAATTGCAGAAGAGTTAAAATTCGTGAACCAAAGATGGAATGATGAAATTGGAAACGTTTGGGTTGCACCAAACCCCCCAAAAGTAAAATTCTGTGACAACGTTCTAACTTACCCCGTTGCTGATTGCTGTAGAAGGGGACAATGGGAAGAGTGCGCTCGGGACAGATTAAGATTTCAGAGACGAATTGAGGAAACTGAATCTATTTTAAAACCGGTATTAATTCGTGAACATAGGCTAAAAGTATTTAATAGAATGCACTCTTTAAAGTATTAGGTTACTGTTGTTTGTGATCACTATTATCAAACTAAAGACGAAAGTAGTATAAAGGACAAATTTAAAAATTCTAAAATCCGCATTGGATCGTGCGAAGGAGCAAGATGTACAAATACTCTATGGTTATTCTGGTGAGAGCGTTGTAGGCTTTCGTTGCACAGACGATGTATTGAAGTATGCTGTAGAGCTAAGCTTTATAAAGTCTCACATATACCGTGAAGTAAAAGAAACAACGCGTGCAGAAGAGAAGCAGCAGATATGGATAGTGAGTCTTGTGGATGAGTTGTGTGACAAGCGGTATTATATCATGTTACACCATACCGAGCACTCGTACACTTCGGTTGAAAATGTAAATGTCGTCATCATGGACAATCTTAAGTATTTTTATCACTATATTAATGTATATCATGATGAGGTTCGTAGTGAGGTTGTGGCTAGTGCCCTGCGTGAGTTTTTAGCAGACTTTAGAGACGAGTATCGTCTGTCAAATAAAAAGGAAAAATATGGTCATATGTTTCTCTCAAATAGTGCACCGGAGTGTGAAGACGTTTAGTTTGTGGAAATGGTGAGTGGTAAAACAATAAAACCGTTATAAAATGTGCCTAGTTCATGAAATTTACCCTGACGGGAACTGTCTGGTGCGTATTCAGGGAGTGTTAAAACATTAAAACCGAGATTTATATAACGAGCAGTTGTCGTAACGATTTAGAAGATTATTTCAATTGCCGCTATGTTGAGTGAAGATGAGTTCACGATTGAAAAGCTCGGGTCGGTAGAAATAAACCCTCGATTGGAAAGGCGTGTTTATAAACTTGTGTTTAATAATGTGGCTAACGATGAACTCTTTGTGCGTGCTTTTGATTGTATTCTAGACGTATTTAAAGATAACTTACCAACCGGTTGTAAAGTGGGAACAAAAATAGTACTGAACGATATGAAAGCCCTTCATATCGAGTACAGGTTTCCCTATACTTTAAGCGGTGAAATATTATTAAACCGCGTATACTGCGTAATGCAGAGCAATAATGATGTAATTGTAGACTCGGTTAAGTGCGAGTTTAGTATTTTGAAAAAAAAGTGAAATGTATTTATATATTTAACATATTTGTGTGTGTGTGTGTGTGTGTGTGTGTGTGTGTTTGCTATATTGATGGCTATACGATTTCTTATTTTGCGCGGTAGAAGATAAAGTGTATGTATTTATTTATTTAGTTGTGTGTATATATTTCTACTATGTTGATGGTTATATTATTTCTTATTTCTTATTTTTGATCATTCCAATGTATATTTATTTTCTATATATCTCCATAATTGCGTATATATATATATATATATATATATATATATATATATATATATCTCCTGTACTGTTATATTGAAGGATATATTTTTTGATTTATGCATATTCCTCGTTCATATTTCTTAAACTATTGTTATTTTTAATTGACATTCAAATGTATATTTTTTTCTATATATTTATAATAAACAGAATGATGCAATGTTGTTTTATTTAATTCTTTTGGTTGTAAACAATTATACCAAATGGCATGTTACGTCTTCTAAACCTACTAGCGGAATTCTAAGCCAACTTTTAAGAATTAACTAAATAAATGGTACAATCTGGCAACCTAATAATGTATACCTGAACAATTAAAATGGTATCTGGCAACTCTCCATAATAATGTATACCTGAACAATTAAAATAAAAAGTGGTATCTGACAACTCAACCTGAACAAGCCATTTGCGCATAAAAAAGTGACTCCTGCTACTACCTGGGGATATCTCTACGCCTGCGTACTCAGTTGAGCGGTGCAAGCCGTGGATTTCAGATGTGTATTCTCTAGCGTATAAGAAAAATAGTGTATCGGACACAATATGGAAGGTGTACACTGCGTACACGAGAAAAGTGTACGCATGGTGTGAATGAACTCTGAAGCTATTCTTTTTCATTACACTTTCACAATAATTTTGGAAAATTCGGGGAGGAGTTAATTATTATTATTACTACATAGAAAAATTTGTCTTTGTGCATATCACCCTATATATAGTGTGTGTGTGTGTGTGGCAAGGTTCTGGTTATCCATTTTCTTGAACTGATCCACAGAGCAGATGTTCACATCTTCTGAAGACTGCATGTTCCACGCGCCACAGATCTTATGAGAAAAATCTACATTGTTTTTGTACATATCACATTTTGCAGACATACTATCCCCCGATCAATAATCAAATGATCCTGTTA